>CM075742.1:44102377-44114877 GCA_037974335.1 Prionace glauca | reverse complement strand
GCTACCCTAACCCTAACCCTAACCTCAACCCCAAATCCAACCCTAACCCTAACCCTAACCGCAACCCCAACCCAACACCAACCCCAACCCTAACCCTAACCCTAACCCTAACCCTAACCCTAACCCCAAAATCAACCCAAACCCTAACCCTAACCCTAAGCCTAACCCTAACCCTAACCGTAACCGTAACCGTAACCGTAACTGTAACCCTAACCCTAACCCTAACCCTAACCCTAACCCCAACCTCAACCCTAACCCCAACCTCAACCCTAACCCTAACACTAACCCTAACCCTAACCCTAACCCTAACTCCCGGCCCAGAGAGGAAAGCAGTGAGCCTCTGCGATTCCGCATCCAATGCAAGTCTATTAAATGCGGCGATCCAAACTTTGCCCTAACCCCAACCCCAACCCCAACCCCAACCCTAACCCTAACCCCAACCCTAACCTAACCCTAAGCCTAACCCTAACCCTAACCCTAACCCTAACCCTAACCATAACCCAAACCCTAACCCTAACCCAAATCCTAACCCTAACCCAAACCCCAACCCCAACCCCAACTCTAATCCTAACCCTAACCCTAACCTTAAACCCTAAGCCTAACCCTAACCCTAACCTTAACCCTAACCCTAACCCTAACCCTTACCCTTACCCTAACCCCCGGCCCAGAGAAGAAAGCAGTGAACCTCAGCGATTCCGCATCCAATATTAAACGTGGCAATCAAAACTTTGCCCCAACCCTAACCCCAACCACAACCCCAACACCAACCCCAACCCCAACCCTAACCCGAACCCTAACCCTAACCCTAACCCGAACCCCAAACCCAACCCTAACCCTAACCCTACCCCTAACCCTAAGCCTAACCCTAATCCTAACCCTAACCCAAACCCAAACCCTAACGCTAACACCCGGCCCAGAGAGGAAAGCAGTGAGCCTCTGCGATTCCGCATCCAATACAAGTCTATTAAACGTGGCGATACAAACTTTGCCCTAACCCCCACCCCCAACCACAACCCCAACCCCAACCCCAATACTAACCCTAACCCTAACCCTAACCCTAATCCTAACCCTAACCCTAACCCTAACCCTAATCCCTGGCCCAGAGAGGAAAGCAGTGAGCCTCTTCGATTCCGCATCCAATGCAAGTCTATTAAACGTATCGATCCAAATTTTGCCCTAACCCCACCCACAACCACAACCCCAACCCCAACCCCAACACTAACCCTAACCCTAACCCTAACCCTAACCCCAACACCAACCCTAACCCTAACACTAACCCTAACGCTAACTCTAACCCTAACCACAACCTTAACCCTAACCCTAACCCTAACCCTAACCCAACGATAACACTAACCCTAACCCTAACACTAGCCCCAATCCTAACCCTAACCCTAACTCTAACCCTAACCCCAAATTTAACCCTAACCCTAACCCTAACCCTAACCCAACGCTAACACTAACCCTAACCATAACCCTAACACTAACCCCAACCCTAACCCTAACCCTAACACTAACCCTAACCCTATCCCTAACACTAACCCTAACGCTAACCCTAACCCTAACCCTAACCCTAACCCTAATCCCAACACCAACCCCAACCCTAATCCCAACACCAACCCCAACCCTAACCCTAACCCTAAACCTAACCCTAACCCTAACCCCAGCACCAACCCTAACCCCAACCCTAATCCTAACCCTAACCCTAACCTAAGTCTAACCCTAACCCTAACTCTAATGCAGAGCCTGTTCCTGTTCCAGTTCTTTTTCTTGTTCTTCGTTCTCACATTAAACTCCACTTCAGAAGGAGATAAGGATATGGTTTTGAAATGTAGTTCCCACCACTGCAAACAATCTCTCAACATCCAACTTATTAAATCCACTCCGTGTTGTGAAAGTTTAAATGAGATCGCCTCTTATTCGGTTTAGCTCCAGAGAATTTCAGCCCAATTTTCCAATGCCCACACTATATGAAACCCCTCGGCCCAGAGAGGAAAGCAGGGAGCCTCTGCCATTCCGCATCCAATACAAGTCTATTAAACGTGGCGATCCAAACATTGCCCTAACCCTAACCCTAACCCTAACCCTAACCCCAACCCCAACCCTAACCCCTAACCCTAACCCTATCCCTAACCCTAACCCCAACCCCAACCCTAACCCTAACCCTAACCCTATCCCTAACCCTAACCCCAACACTAACCCTAACCCTAACCCTAACCCTAACCCTATCCCTAACACTAACCCTAACGCTAACCCTAACCCTCACCCTAACCCTAACCCTAACCCTAAGCCTTATCCTAACCCTAACCCTAACCCTAAATCTAACCCTAACCCTAAACCGAACCCTAAACCTAGCACTAACTCTAACCATAACCCTAACCCTAACCTTAACCCTAGCCCTATCCCCAACACTAACCCTAACCCTAACCCTAACCCCAACACCAACACTAACCCTAACCCTAACCCTAACCCCAACCCCAACCCTAACACTAATTCTAAACTTAACCGTAAACCTACCCCTAATCCTAACCCACACCCCAACACCCTAAGCCTAACCCTAACCTAACTTTAACCCTAAGCCTAACCCTAACCCTAACACTAACCCTAACCCTAACCCTAACCCTAACCCGATCCCTAACACTTACCGTAACGCTAACCCAGAGAGGAAAGCAGTCAGCCTCTGCGATTCCGCAACCAATACAAATCTATTAAACTTGGCGATCCAAACTTTGCCCTAACCCTAACCCCAACCCCAACCCCAACCCCAACCCCAACCCCAACCCCAACCCCAACACCGCCCCAACCTAACCCTAACCCTAACCCTAACCCTAACCCTAACCCTAACCCTAACACTAACCCTAACCCTAACCCCAACCCCAACCCTAACCCTAAACCTAACCCTAACCCAAAGCCTAACCCTAATCCTAGCCCTAACCCTAACCCTAACCTTAACCATCACCATAACCCTAACCCCAGGCCCAGAGAGGAAAGCAGTGAGCCTCTGCGATTCCGCATCCAATACAAGTCTATTAAACGTGGCGATACAAACTTTGCCCTAACCCCACCCCCAACCACAACCCCAACCCCAACCCCAACACTAACCCTATCCCCAACCCTAACCCTAACCCTAAGCCTAACCCTAACCCTAACCCTAAACCTAACCCTAACCCTAACCCTAAGCCTAACCCTAACCCTAACCCTAACCCTAACCTTAACCCTAACCTAACCCCCGGCCCAGAGAGGAAAGCAGTGAGCCTCTGCGATTCCGCATCCAATACAAGTCTATTAAACGTGGCGATCAAAACTTTGCCCTAACCCTAACCCCAACTCCAACCCCAACTCCAACCCTAACCCTAACCCGAACACTAACCTTAACCCTAACCCTAACCCCAACCCCAACCCCAACCACAACCCAACCCCAACCCCAACGCCAACCCCAACCCCTACCCTAACCCTAATCCGAACCATAACCCTAAACCTAACCCTAACCCCAACCCCAACCCTAACCCCAACCCTAACCCTAACACTAACCCTAACCCTAACCCTAAAACTAAGGCCAACCTTAACCCTAACCCTAACCCTAACACTAACCCTAACCCAACCCCAACCCAACTCTAACCCCAACCCCAACGCTAACACTAACCCTAACCCTAATCCTAACCCTAAACCCTAACCCTAACACTAACCCCAACCCTAACCCTAACCCTAACCCTAACCCTAACCATAACGCTAACCCTAACCCAACCCTAACACTAACCCTAACCCTAACCCTAACCCCAACCCTAACCCTAACCCCCGGCCCAGAGAGGAAAGCACTGAGCCTCTGCGATTCCGCATCCAATACAAGTCTATTAAACGTGGCGATCCAAACTTTGCCCAACCCCAACACCAACCTTAACCCTAATCCTAACCCTAACCCCTAACCCAAACACCAACCCTAAACCCTAACGCTAACCCTAACCCCAACCCTAACCCCAACCCCAACCCTAACCCTAACCCTAACCCCTACCCCAACCCTAACCCTAACCCTAACCCTAACCCCTGGCCCAGAGAGGAAAGCAGTGAGCCTCTACGATTCCGCATCCAATACAAGTCTATTAAATGTGGCGATCCAAACTTTGCCCTAACCCCACCCCCAACCCCAACCCCAACCCTAACCCTAACCATAACCCTAACCCTAACCCCAACCCCAACCCCAACCCCAACCTAACCCTAACCGTAACCCTAACCTTAACCCTAAACCTAACCCTAACCCTAACCCCAAACCTAACCCTAACCATAACCCTAACCCAACGCTAACACTAACCCTAACCCTAACCCCAACCCCAACCCCAACACTAACCATAACCCTAAACCTAACCCAAACCCCAACCCCAACCGCAACCCTAACCGTAACCCTAACCCTAACCTTAACCCTAATCCTAACCCTAACCCTAACCCCAACCCGAACCCGAACCCTAACCCTAACCCTAACCCTAAACCCAACCCCAAACTAAACCTTAACCCTAAGCCTATCCCTAACCCTAACCCTAACCCCAACCCCAACCCCAACACTAACGATAAACCTAACCCTCACCCTAACCCTAACCCAAACCCCAAACCCAACCCTAACCCCAACCCCAACCCCAACACCAACACCAACCCCAACCCTCATCCTAACCCTAACCCTAACCGTTAACCCTAACGCTAACCCTAACACCAACCCTAACCCTAACCCTAACGCTAACCATAACCCTAACCCTAACCCTAACCTTAACCCTAACCCTAACCCTAATCCTATCCCTAACACTAACCGTAACGTTAACCCCGAGAGGAAAGCAGTGAGCCTCTGCGATTCCGCAACCAATACAAATCTATTAAACTTGGCGATCCAAACTTTGCCCTAACCCTAACCCCAACCCCAACCCCAACCCCAACCCCAACCCCAACCCCAACCCCAACCCCAACCCTAACCCTAACCCTAACCCTAACCCTAACCCTAACCTTAACAATAACCCTAACCCTAACCCTAAGCCTATTCCAAACCCTTACCCTAACCCCCGGCCCAGAGAGGAAAGCAGTGAGCCTCTGCGATTCCGCATCCAATACAAGTCTATTAAACGTGGCGATGAAAACTTTGCCCTAACCCCAAGCCCAACCCCAATCCCAACCCCAAACCCAACCCCAACCCTAACCCTAACCCTAACCCTAACCCTAACCCTAACCCCAACCCCAAACACAACCCCAACCCCAACCCCAACCCCAACCCCAACACCAACGCCAACACCAACCCTAACCCCAAACCTAACCCTAACCCTAACCGTAACCCTAACCCTAACCCTAACGCTAACCCTAACCCCAACCCTAACCCTAACCCTAACCCTAACCCTAATCCTAACACTAACCCTAACCCCAACCCTAACCCTAACGCTAACCCTAACCCTAACCCTAACCCTAACCCTAACCCCAACCCTAATCCTAACCCTCGGCCCAGAGAGGAAAGCACTGACCCTCTGCGATTCCGCATCCAATACAAGTCTATTAAACGTGGCGATCCAAACTTTGCCCCAACCCCAACACCAAACTTAACCCTAATCCTAACCCTAACCCTAACCCTAACCCTAACCCTAACCCCAAACGCAACCCCAACCCCAACCCCAACACCAACGCCAACACCAACCCTAACCCCAAACCTAACCCTAACCCTAACCCTAACTCTAACCCTAACCCTAGCCCTAACCCTAACCCTAACCCTAACCCTAACCCTAACCCTAACCCTAACCCTAACCCCTAACCCTAACCCTAACCCTTAGCCTAACCCTAACCCTAACCCTAACCCTAACCCTATCCCTAACCCTATCCCTAACCCTAACCCTAACCCTAACCCTAACCCGAACCCTAACCCTAACCCTAACCCCAACCCCAACCCCAACCCCAACCCCAACCCCAACCCCAACGCCAACCCCAACCCCAACCCTAACCCGAATCCGAACCCTAACCCTAACCTTAACCCTAACCCCAACCCCAACCCTAACCCCAACCCTAACACTAGAACATAGAGAACATAGAACATAGAACATTACAGCACAAACAGGCCCTTCGGCCCTCGAGTTGCGCCGATCGCATCAACCCCACCAATCTATAGACCTATCTATAACCCCCAATCCCATTAAACCCCATATACTCATCCAGAAGTCTTTTAAAAGACCCCAGCGAGTTCGCCTCCACCACCGACGACGGCAGCCGATTCCAATCACTCACTACCCTCTGAGTGAAAAACTTACCCCTAACATCACCTCTGTACTTCCCTCCCCGCACCTTAAATCTGTGTCCTCTCGTAGCGACCATTTCAACCCGGGGAAATAGCCTCTGAGAGTCCACCCTATCTATTCCTCTCAACATTTTATAAACTTCTATCAGGTCGCCTCTCAACCTTCGCCTCTCCAGGGAAAAGAGTCCCAGCTCCCTCAACCTATCTTCATAAGGCATGCCTCCCAGTCCAGGCAACATCCTTGTAAATCTCCTCTGCACCCTTTCAATAGCTTCTACGTCTTTCCTATAGTGAGGTGACCAGAACTGCGCACAGTACTCCAAATGAGGCCTGACGAGGGTCCTGTAAAGTTGCAGCATTACCTCCCGACTCCTAAACTCAATCCCTCGATTAATGAAGGCCAGTACACCATACGCCTTCTTGACCACCTCCTCCACCTGCGAGGCCGATTTAAGAGTCCTGTGAACCCGGACCCCGAGATCCTTCTGCTCTTCAACGCTACTAAGACCCCTGCCCTTAATAGTGTACTCGTTCATCCCGTTGGTTCTGCCGAAATGGACGACTACACATTTATCCGCGTTGAAGTCCATCTGCCACTTCTCCGCCCATTCCTGCATCCTATCTATGTCCTGCTGCAACTTTTGACATCCTTCCAGACCATCCACAACACCGCCGACCTTCGTGTCATCAGCGAACTTGCTAACCCATCCCTCCACTTCCTCATCCAGGTCATTTATGAAAATGACAAACAACAAGGGTCCCAGAACAGATCCCTGGGGCACCCCACTGGTGACTGACCTCCATTCCGAAAAAGACCCATCCACAACCACTCTCTGCCTTCTGCAGGCAAGCCAGTTCTGGATCCACAAGGCCAAAGGCCCTTGGATCCCATGCCCTCTCACCTTCTCAAGAAGTCTTGCATGGGGGACCTTATCAAAAGCCTTGCTGAAGTCCATGTACACTACGTCCACGGCACTTCCTTCGTCAATGTGTTCAGTCACATTATCGAAGAACTCAACTAGGCTCGTAAGGCACGACCTGCCCTTGACAAATCCATGCTGACTATTCCTGATCATGTCAAACCTCTCCAAATGGTCGTAAATCTTGTCCCTCAGAAGCCTCTCCATCAGCTTACCAACCACTGAGGTCAGACTCACCGGGCGGTAATTTCCCGGGCTATCTCTGTTCCCTTTCTTGAAAATAGGGACTACATCCGCAATCCTCCAATCTTCCGGAACCTCTCCCGTCTCCATTGACGACGCAAAGATCATCGCCAAGGGCTCTGCAATCACTTCCCTGGCCTCCCACAGTATCCTGGGGTACATCCCATCTGGTCCCGGCGACTTATCTACCTTGATAGAATTCAAAAGTTCTAACACATCCTCCTCTTTAATGTCCACGTACTCAATCTTTTCCACCTGCTGCAAGTCCATAGCAAGATCTCCCAAATCAGCTTCCACTGTGAATACTGATGCAAAGTACTCATTAAGCACCTCCGCCATTTCTTCTGGTTCTACACAGACCTTTCCCCCTTCATCTTTTATAGGTCCTATCCTTTCCCTTCTCACCCTTTTACCTTTCACATACTTATAGAAGGCCTTGGGATTTTCTTTAATCTTACCCGCCAAGGTCTTCTCATGACCCCTTCTGGCTCTCCTAATTTCCCTTTTAACCTCCTTTCTACAGTCCTTATATTCTTCAAGATCCTTAACCTCTCCCAGTTCCCTGAACCTTTTGTATACCTTCCTTTTCCTCCTGACTAGGTTCAACACAGCCTTCGTGCACCACAGTTCCCGCGACCTACCAAAACCCCCTTGCCTTATCGGAACATTGTCATGCAGAGCGCCAGACAAACATTCCTTGAATATCCGCCACCTTCCTTCGGTACTCTTCCCTAAGAATGCCTCCTTCCAGTTTATTTGTCCAAGTAACTTCCTGACTTCTTCGTATCTCCCCTTACTCCAGACAAACACCTTCCTAGCCTGTCTGATCCTATCTCGTTCCAATGCAATTGTGAAGGAGATAGAATTATGATCACCATTCCCAAGATGCTCTCCTACCGAGAGATCCATCACCTGCCCTGGTTCATTCGCCAGTACCAGGTCAAGTACTGCCTCACCCCTCGTAGGCTTGTCCACATACTGTGTCAGGAAACCTTCCTGAACACACCTAACAAACTCCTCTCCAGCCGAACCCCTTACTCTAGGGATATTCCAGTCGATGTTTGGGAAATTGAAGTCTCCCATCACGACCACTCTGTTTTTAATACATTTCTCCAGAATCTGGTTCCCTATCTGCACTTCAACTTCCCTGTCACTATTGGGCGGCCTATAGAATACACCCAGCAAAGTTTTCGACCCTATGCTGTTCGTAACTTCCACCCACAGAGACTCTGTAGAAAGTCCCTCCACGGCATCCTCTTTCTCTGCAGCCATGACACTGTCCCTTATTAACAGTGCCACACCACCACCTCTTCCGCCAGCCTCCCTGTCCTTCCTGAAACATCTGAAACCTGGCACCTGAAGTACCCAGTCCTGTCCCTGAGACATCCAAGTCTCCGTAATGGCCACCACATCACATTCCCAAGCAGCTATCCACGCCCTAAGCTCATCTACCTTATTTACTATACTCCTTGCATTAAAATATACACACTTCAGCCCCTCAGTCTGGGCATTTCCCTTCTCCACCTCCTGTCTAACCTCCCTCCCATGTTTCCTGCGGTCCTCCCCTACCTTTAAAGTATTAAAGCACATGCATTTCAAACCCTGCTCCGCCCCACCCCCACTACGCCGTGCCTTGCATTCCCCATCTATGCCCCCCTCCCTTTCACCCCCTCTACTCAATATCCCACCCCCCCCCCAAATCAGTTTAAACCTCCCCGCATAGCCTTTGCAAATTTACCCCCCAGGATATTGATTCCCCTCTGGTTCAGGTGTAAACCATCACTCATATAGAGGTCCCGCCTTCCCCAGAATGAGCCCCAATTGCTTAAGTACCTGAACCCCTCCCTCCTGCACCATCCCCTCAGCCACGAGTTCAAACTTTCCCTCTCTCCATTCCTCTCTAAACTATCCCGTGGCACAGGCAAGAGTCCGGATATAACTATTCTTCCAGACTTGGCCTTTAGTTTCCACCCCAACTCCATAAATCTTTGTTTAATTTCCCCTTCCCTTAATCTCCCTATGTCATGTGTCCCCACATGAACTATAACTTGGGGTTGATCTCCCTCTCCCCTAAGAGTCCTGAATACCCTGTCCGATACATCCCGGACCCCAGCCCCAGGTAGGCAACACACCAGCCCCGAGTCCCTACCCTTACCTCCAACTCTCCTATCCGTCCCCTTAACTGTGGAGTCCCCAATCACGAGGCCCAACCTCTTACCCCTAACCACCTGAGATTTCCCAATAGGCTCACCCCCAGAGACCTGCTCCCTTTGGCTATCCCCAGTTGATTCCTCCTCAACTGTAGCCTCCAGGACCGAAAACCTATTTTGGAGGGGAACAGCCCCAGGGGATTGACCCCCCAACTGCTTCTTTCCCCTCTTCCTGACAGTGACCCAAGACTCATTTCTAGGAGTAACTATCTCCTTATAACTCCTTTCTAAGTCCTCCTCCACTTTCAGGATTATGCGGAGCTCCTCTAATTCCACCTCCAGCTCCTTTACACGCTCCTCCAGAAACTGCACTTTTACACACTTCCCACAAGTAAAACCACCTGAAACACTGCTGGACTCCCTCACGACATACATCACACAGGAGATGCAGCTTACAGCCTGAACTGCCATCCCTGAAACTATTCCCAGCAGAAAAATAAAAATATATAAAAAAAAACCTTCCCACACACTTATAATTAGGTTAGAATCGGGAATTCTCTCTGCGCTAATTTATAGGGTTAGGGACCCGAAAAAAAAAACTACAAGTACCGGCAAGCGCCCTAGTGACGACTTCCGGTTTCTAACTTAATTTTTAAAAAAAACGCCGAAACTCGCGACTTTAAAACTAAAATAAAAAGTTACCCAGTATAAACTTTTTGCTACCTTTTTGCTGCCTCCTCACTAGCCCAAAAATCGCTGCCTCTCAACTCTGCTCCACAGGAACAATGAGCACTAACCCTAACCCTAACCCTAACACTAAGGCCAACCTTAAACCTAACCCTAACCCTAACACTAACCCTAACCCCAACGCCAACTCTAACCCCAACCACAACGCTAACACTAACTCTAACCCTAATCCTAACCCTAACCCTAACCCTAACACTAACCCCAACCCTAACCCTAACCCTAACCATAACGCTAACCCTAACCCCACAACTAACCCTAACCCTAACCTTAACCCTAACCCCAACCCCAACCCCAACCCCAACCCAAACCCCAACCCTAACCCTAACCCTAACCCTAACCTTAACACTAAACCTAACCCTAACCCTAAGCCTTATCCTAACCGTTACCCTAACCCCCGGCCCAGAGAGGAAAGTAGTGAGCCTCTGCGATTCCGCATCCAATACAAGTCTATTAAACGTGGCGATCCAAACTTTGCCCTAACCCCAACCCCAACCCCAACCCCAACCCCAATCCCATCCCCAAACCCAACCCCAACCCTAACCCTAACCCTAACCCTAACCCTAACCCCAACCCCAAACGCAACCCCAACCCCAACCCCAACCCCAACCCCAAAACCAACGCCAACACCAACCCTAACCCCAAACCTAACCCTAACCCTAACAGTAACCCTAACCCTAACCCTAACGCTAACCCTAACCCCAACCCTAACCCTAACGCTAACCCTAACCCTAACCCTAATCCTAACACTAACCCTAACCCCAACCCTAACCCTAACGCTAACCCTAACCCTAACCCTAACCCTAACCCTAACCCTAACCCTAACCCTAACCCTAACCCCAACCCTAACCCTAACCCCCGGCCGAGAGAGGAAAGCACTGAGCCTCTGCGATTCCGCATCCAATACAAGTCTATTAAACGTGGCGATCCAAACTTTGCCCCAACCCCAACACCAAACTTAACCCTAATCCTAACCCTAACCCTAGCCCTAACCCCAACCCTAACCCTAACCCTAACCCTAAACCCTACCCCAACCCCAACCCTAATCCTAACCCTAACGTAACCCTAACCCCAACCCCAACCCCAACCCAACCCTAACCCTAACATTAACCTTAACCCTAAGCCTAACCCTAACCCTAACCCTAACCTTAACCATCACCATAACCCTAACCCCCGGCCCAGAGAGGAAAGCAGTGAGCCTCTGCGATTCCGCATTCAATACAAGTCTATTAAACGTGGCGATCCAAACTTTTCCCCTAACCCCAACCCCAACCCCAAACCCAACTCTAATCCGAACCCTAACCCTAAACCTAACCTTAACCCTAAGCCTAACCCTAACCCTAACCTTAACCCTAACCCTAACCCTAAGTCTAACCCTTCCCCTAACCCCCGGCCCAGAGAAGAAAGCAGTGAGCCTCTGCGATTCCGCATCCAATATTAAACGTGGCAATCAAAACTTTGCCCTAACCCTAACCCCAACTCCAAACCCATCCCCAACACCAACCCCAACCCTAACCCCAACCCCAACCCCAACACCAACCCCAACCCCAACCCCAACCCTAACCCGAACCCTAACCCTAACCCCAAACCCAACCCTAACCCTAACTCTAACCCTAACCCTAAGCCTAACCCTAACCCTAACCCTAACCCCAACCCTAATGCTAACCCCCGGCCCAGAGAGGAAAGCAGTGAGCCTCTGCGATTCCGCATCCAATACAAGTCTATTAAACGTGGCGATACAAACTTTGCCCTAACCCCACCCCCAACCTCAACCCCAACCCCAACCCCAACACTAACCCTAACCCAAACCCTAATCCTAACCCTAACCCTAACTCTAACCCTAACCCCCGGCCCAGAGAGGAAAGCAGTGAGCCTCTGCGATTCCGCATCCAACGCAAGTCTATTAAACGTGTCGATCCAAATTTTGCCCTAACCCCACCCACAACCACAACCCCAACCCCAACACTAACCCTAACCCTAACCCTAACGCTAACCCTAACCCTAACCCTAACCCTAACCCCAACCCTAACCTTAACCCTAATCCCAACACCAAACCCAACCCTAACCCTAAGCCTAAGCCTAACCCTAACCCTAACCCTAACCCTAAACCTAACCCAAACCCTAACCCTAAGCCTAACCCTAACCGTACCCCTAACCCTTACCCCCGGCCCAGAGAGGAAAGCAGTGAGCCTCTGC
>CM075742.1:44094877-44097377 GCA_037974335.1 Prionace glauca | reverse complement strand
CCCCAACCCTAACCCTAACCCCCGGCCCAGAGAGGAAAGCACTGAGCCTCTGCAATTCCGCATCCAGTACAAGTCTATTAAAAGTGGCGATCCAAACTTTGCCCCAACCCCAACACCAACCTTAACCCTAATCCTAACCCTAACCCTAACCCAAACACCAACCCTAACCCTAACCCTAACGCTAACCCTAACCCCAACCCTAATCCCAACCCTAACCCCAACCCCAACCCTAACCATAACCCTACCTAACCCCAACCCCAACCCTAACCCTAACCCTAACCCTAACCCCCGGCCCAGAGAGGAAAGCAGTGAGCCTCTACGATTCCGCATCCAATACAAGTCTATTAAATGTGGCGATCCAAACTTTGCCCTAACCCCAACCCCAACCCCAACCCCAACCCCAACCCTAACCCTAACCATAACCCTAACCCTAACCCTAACCCTAACCCTAACCCTAAACACTAACCCTAACCCTAACCCTAACTTTGCCCTAACCCCAACCCCAACCCCAACCCCAACCCCAACCCTAACCCTAACCATAACCCTAACCCTAACCCCAACCCCAACCACCCAACCCCAACCTAACCCTAACCGTAACCCTAACCCTAACCTTAACCCTAAACCTAAACCTAACCCTAACCCCAACCCCAACCGCAACCCTAACCGTAACCCTAACACTAACCTTAACCCTAAACCTAACCCTAACACTAACCCCTAACCCAACCCCAACCCCAACCCCAACCCAAACCCCAACCCTAACCCTAACCCTAACCCTAACCCTAACCCTAACCTTAACACTAACCCTAACCCTAACCCTAAGCCTTATCCTAAACCTTACCCTAATCCCCGGCCCAGAGAGGAAAGCAGTGAGGCCTCTGCAATTCCGCATCCAATACAAGTCTATTAAACGTGGCGATGAAAACTATGCCCTAACCCTAACCCCAACCCCAACCCCAACCCCAACCCCAAGCCCAACCCCAACATCAACCCCAACACCAACCCTAACCCTAACCCTAACCCGAACCCTAAGCCTAACCCTAATCCTAACCCTAATGCAGAGCCTGTTCCTGTTCCTGTTCTTTTTCTTGTTCTTCGTTCGCACATTAAACTCCACTTCAGAAGGAGATAAGGATATGGTTTTGAAATGTAGTTCCCACCACTGCAAACAATCTCTCAACATCCAACTTATTAAATCCACTCAGTGTTGTGAAAGTTTAAATGAGATCGCCTCTTATTCGGTTTAGCTCCAGAGAATTTCAGCCCAATTTTCCAATGCCCACACTATATGAAACCCCCTCGGCCCAGAGAGGAAAGCAGGGAGCCTCTGCCATTCCGCATCCAATACAAGTCTATTAAATGTGGCGATCCAAACATTGCCCTAACCCTAACCCTAACCCTAACCCTAACCCCCAACCCCAACACCAACCCCAAACCCAAACCCAACCCTAACCCGAACCCGAACCCTAACCCTAACCCTAACACTAACCCTAACCCTAACCCCAACCCCAACCCTAACCCTAACCCTAACCCTAAACCTAACCCTAATCCTAACCCTAACCCTAACCCTAACCCCAACCCTAACGCTAACCCCCGGCCCAGAGAGGAAAGCAGTGAGCCTCTGCGATTCCGCATCCAATACAAGTCTATTAAACGTGGCGATACAAACTTTGCCCTAACCCCACCCCCAACCACAACCTCAACCCCAACCCCAACACTAACCCAAACCCCAACCCTAACCCTAACCCTAAGCCTAACCCTAACCCTAACCCTAACTCTAAACCTAACCCTAACCCTAACCTAAGCCTAACCCTAACCCTAACCCTAACCCTAACCCCTGGCCCAGAGAGGAAAGCAGTGAGCCTCTGCGATTCCGCATCCAATACAAGTCTATTAAGCGTGGCGATCAAAACTTTACCCTAACCCTAACCCCAACTCCAACCCCAACTCCAACCCTAACCCTAACCCGAACCCTAACCTTAACCCTAACCCTAACCCCAACTCCAACCCCAACCCCAACCCCAACCCCAACCCAACGCCAACCCCAACCCTAACCCTAATACAAACCCTAACCCTAACCCTAACCCCAACCCCAACCCTAACCCCAACCCTAAACCTAACACTAACCCTAACCCTAACCCTAACACTAAGGCCAACCTTAAACCTAACCCTAACCCTAACACTAACCCCAACCCTAACCCTAACCCAAACCCTAACCCTAACCCTAACGCTAACCAAAACGCTAACCCTAACCCCAACCCTACCCCCTAACCCTAACCCTAACCCTAACCCGAACCCCAACACTAGCCCTAACCCCCGGTCAAGAGAGGAAAGCACTGAGCCGCTGTGATTCCGCATCCAATACAAGTCTATTAAATGTGGCGATCCACACTTTGCCCTAACCCCATCCCCAACCCCAACCCCAACCCCAACCCTAACCCTAACCATAACCATAACCCTAACCCTAACCCTAACCATAACCCTAACCCTAACCATAACCATA
>CM075742.1:44089877-44092377 GCA_037974335.1 Prionace glauca | reverse complement strand
AACCCTAACCCTAACCCTAACCCTAACCCCAACCCTAATCCCAACACCAACCCCAACCCTAACCCTAACCCTAAGCCTTACCCTAACCCCCGGCCCAGAGAGGAAAGCAGTGAGCCTCTAAGATTCCGCATCCAATACAAGTCTATTAAACGTGGCGATACAAACTTTCCCCATCCCCAACCCCAACCCGAACCCTAACCTTAACCCTAACCCTAACCCCAACCCCAACCCCAACCCCAACCCCAACCCCAACGCCAACCCCACCCCCAACCAGAACCCTAAACCGAACCCTAACCCTAACCCTAACCCTAACACTAACCCTAACCCTAACACTAACGCCAACCTTAAACCTAACCCTAACCCTAACACTAACCCTAACCCCAACCCTAACTCTAACTCCAACCCCAACGCTAACACTAACCCTAACCTTAAACCTAACCCTAACCCTAACCCTAACACTAACCCAACGCTAACACTAACCCTAACCCTAACCCTAACACTAACCCCAACCCTAACCCTAACCCTAACACTAACCCTAACCCTATCCCTAACACTAACCCTAACGCTAACCCTAACCCTAACCCTAACCCTAACCCTAACCCTAATCCGAACACCAACCCCAACCCTAACCCTAACCCTAAGCCTAACCCTAACCCTAACCCCTAACCCTAAACCTAACCCTAAACCTAACCCTAACCCTAAGCCCAACACCAACCCCAACACGAACCCCAATCCTAACACTAACCCTAACCCAAACGCTAACACTGACCCTAACCCTAACCCTAACCCTAACCCTAACCCTAACGCAAAGCCTAACCCCAACCCTAACCATAACCCTAACCCTAACCCTAACCCTAACCCTAACTCTAACCCTAACACTAACCCTAACCCCAACACCAACCCCAACCCCAACCCCAACGCCAACCCCAACCCGAACCCCTAAACCAAACCCTAACCCTAACCCTAACCATAACCCCAACCCCAACCCTAACCCCAACCCTAACCCAAACACTAACCCTAACCCTAACCCTAACACTAACGCCAACCTTAAACCTAGCCCTAACCCTAACACTAAGCCTAACCCCAACCCCAACTCTAACCCCAACCCCAACGCTAACACTAACCCTAACCCTAACCCTAATCCTAACCCTAACACTAACCCCAACGCTAACCCTAACCCTATCCCTAACACTAACCGTAACGCTAACCCTAACCCTAACCCTAACCGTAATCCTAACCCCCGGCCCAGAGAGGAAAGCAGTGAGCCTCTGCGATTCCGCATCCAATGCAAGTCTATTAAACATGGCGATCCAAACTTTGCACTAACCCTGAGCCCAACCCCAACCCCAACACGAACCCCAATCCTAACACTAACCCTAATCCCTAACCCTCATCCTAACCCTAACCCTAACCCTAACCCTAACCCTAACCCTAAGACTAACCCTAATCCTAACCCTAACCCTAACCCTAACCCCAACCCTAACGCTAACCCCCGGCCCAGAGAGGAAAGCAGTGAGCCTCTGCGATTCCGCATCCAATACAAGTCTATTAACCGTGGCGATACAAACTTTGCCCTAACCCCACCCCCAACCACAACCCCAACCCCAACCCCAACACAAACCCTAAACCCCAACCCTAACCCTAAACCTAAGCCTAACCCTAACCCTAACCCTAACCCTAAAACTAACCCTAACCCTAACCCTAAGCCTAAGCCTAACCCTAACCCTAACACTAACCCTAACCCCCGGCCCAGAGAGGAAAGCAGTGAGCCTCTGCGATTCCGCATCCAATACAAGTCTATTAAACGTGGCGATCAAAACTTTGCCCTAACCCTAACCCCAACTCCAACTCCAACTCCAACCCTAACCCTAACCCTAACCCCAACCCCAATCCCAACCCCAACCCCAACCCCAACCCCAACGCCAACGCCAACCCCAACCCCAACCCTAACCCTAATCCGAACCCTAACCCTAACCCTAACCCAAACCCCAACCCCAACCCTAACCCCAACCCTAACCCTAACCCTAACACTAAGGCCAACCTTAAACCTAACCCTAACCCTAACCCCTAACACTAACCCTAACCCCAACCCCAACTCTAACCCTAACCCCAACGCTAACACTAACCCGAACACTAATCCTAACCTAACCCTAACCCTAACCCTAACACTAACCCCAACCCTAACACTAACCCTAACCCTAACCCTAACCCTAACCATAACGCTAACCCTAACCCCAACCCTAACCCTAACCCTCACCCTAACCCTAACCCTAACCCTAACCCCAACCCTCACCCTAACCCCCGGCCCAGAGAGGAAAGCACTGAGCCTCTGCGATTCCGCATCCAATACAAGTCTATTCAACGTGGCGATCCAAAATTTGCCCCAACCCCAACACCAATCCCAACCCCAACCCCAACCCCAACCCAACGCCAACCCCAACCCCAACCCTAACCCTAATCCTAACCCTAACCCTAACCCAAACACACAGTGAGCACGTGA
>CM075742.1:44088773-44089777 GCA_037974335.1 Prionace glauca | reverse complement strand
CACGTGCCTCACTGTGTTTAATGTGATTAGGTTGCATGTACATACATCTATTACCCTGCCAACACCCTCTCTCTCACACACACACACATCTCTCTCACACACACACCCTCTCTCTCATCTCACACCTCTCTCTCTCAGACTACAACACCATCTATTAACCCTCACATACTCACTCTCTAATCTCTCGACACACACACCCTCTCTCTCACACACCAACCCTCTCTCTCACACACACACTCCCTCACTCTCACACACACACCCTCTCTCTCACACACACACTCTCTCTCTCCCACACACACCCTCTCTCTCACACACACCCTCTCTCTCACTCACACACCCCTCTCTCTCACACACACCCCCTCTCTCTCACTCACACACACCCTCTCTCTCACACCCCCCCCCTCTCTCACACCACCCCCTCTCACTCACACACTCCCTCACTCTCTCACACACACACCCACTCTCACACTCACCTCACTTCTCACACACACTCCCTCTCACTCACACCCTCTCTCTCTCACACACACCCTCTCTCTCACACACACACTCACTCTCTCTCACACACACCCTCTCTCTCACACACACCCTCTCTCTCACTCACACACACACCTCTCTCTCACACACACACCCTCTCTCTCACACACACACACCTCTCTCTCACACACACCCTCTCTCTCACTCACACACACCTCTCTCTCACACACACACCCTCTCTCTCTCTCACACACACACCCTCTCTCTCACTCACACACCCTCTCTCTCTCTCACACACACCCTCTCTCTCTCACACACACACCCTCTCTCTCACACACACACCCTCTCTCTCACACACACACACCCTCTCTCTCACACACACACTCTCTCTCTCTCACACACACCCTCTCTCTCACTCACACACTCTCTCTCTCTCACACACACACCCTCTCTCTCACTCACACACTCTCTCTCTCTCACACACCACCCTCATCACTCTCTCTCCTCTCACACACCCCTCTCTCTCACTC